>VWZP01002958.1:487475-520024 GCA_013396995.1 Dicaeum eximium | reverse complement strand
TTTTTTTTTTTTTTTAGGAATCTAGACTAATATGAACATGTATTGTGAGGCTATTTTTCATTTAATTATTACTAGCGAAGGCAAACTACATTGTGAATTTCATTGTAGTCGGAAACACCTTATTCCCTAAAGCTGCACTTAGAGACTTACAGCATTTCCTGCTGCAGATGTGGTGTTGGATCTTGGAAACAGATGATATCTAATTTTTTTCAAATTCCTTAAAGGCACACATTTTTTTTCCCAGTGCTGTCAGATATTGTCAGTAGATCTCCCCTATCTAATTAAGTGGTCATTTAATCAATCTTCAGGCACTAGTTTTTAATTTTAAAGGACCATTCTCAGGGAAGGGCAAAGTGCTCCTTTAAGGCTCTGAGATGGTTTTTCCTTAGCACTGTTCAAAGTCTTCTCATACCAAACTGTTGCAGCCAAATTCCTAAACCTCCTGATAAAAATCAAACACTTCACAGTGTGCAGTAAATATTCTCCTTCAGGAATAATTTTTGTCTGAAAGTGAAGGAATTGCTCTGAACTCTTAACTTGGCCTAGTTTGGGACCAGCAAATTGAATGACTGATACTTTCTCTTCACAACTGAATTACTTCAGATTTTTCTTTGAACTAGAGTTTGGGGATTTTTTTTTCCCAGCAACTTGCATGGTTTATTGCTCTGGTGAATTGGAGGCTTTTCGATGCAGAATTTTTCTATTTAATAGCAAAATGGAGATGCTGATGTGGTTCCTCATGGCTGTGTGAGGTTGGTTTGCCTTGGGAGATTAATGTCTCAGTGCTGCAGCTGCCTGTGGTAAGGAGTGACACGATGTCCTGTGGCTGTGGCCATTGGGGTGTGCCTGGGCTGGCTGTGTGGCACGGCAGCACCTGAGGCTTGGGCAGGCTGAGCCACGTCTGTGCTCTGAGATACTGCACCTCTTCTTTCTCTGTTGTTTTTAGCAAATGGCTGCCCTAAAATGGCACCAGTAGGCTCCCAAGTGATCTTATAATGCTCGCTAGTTTTTGGCGGGGCCTTTTTGGTTGCTTTTTTCCTAGTTTCACTTGATTTTCTCTTTTGTCTGAATCTCTCCTTTTTGCTGTTAGAGCTTCCTGGCTGGGACTAATGATGGCATTTTAGGCTATAGCAATTGCTGCTGTCTATTTTGGTTCTGCTTTTACAGTCTCTTGTCATGTGCATTCATCTCTGCTTATTCCCGTCGCGCTGTTCTTCCCCTGCTAAGCTGTGCAGTCTGTCCCAGGCTCTCCCGCAGCAGGCAGAGCCTGGCTCCTGGGCAGAGCCTTCAGGGCCCCCAGCTGGGCTGTCACATGGCCACATTGCTGATAAAATCCATCTCCACAGCCCAATGTGCTGCCAAAACCTGGGCCCTCTGAGGCAGAGTCAGGTACAGCCCTGCTGCCTGTGACTGGTGGTCACCAATGGCAGGCTCAGTGCTGAGGCTGCTCTGCATGCACAGGAACAGAGAGGGAGGTGACAGTTGAAAAGATCCCATGTGATGGTCACCCCAGTCACCAAGTGACAGTCTTTATCCTGCACATGCAAAAACTGCTGGCATGAGAACGCAGCCCCCAGTGTTTCTGGCACCTTTGTCAAGTAGGTCATCTGCAAATGTGTGACAGGTCTGGTTTGGCACACAGGTCTCGTGGCCCCCAGAATGAGCCAGGGGCTTTTAAGTGTTGCTTCCAGTGCAACATGGGTTTCTAAAGACAATAATAATTTTCTGAAATATGCAGACCTGTCACTATATGCCCTTAATAAAAGTCTCTCTCCATCCTTCTTGTTGGCACCTTTCAGGTACTGGAAGGTTACAATTAGGTTGCTCCAAAGCCTTCTTTTCTGTAGGGTAAACAATCACCCTTTTTTAGCCTTTGCTCACAGGAGAGGTGCTCCATCCCTCTAGTCATCCTGGTGGCCTCCTCTGAGCTCCCTCCAAGAAGTCAGTGTCCTTCCTGTGCTGGGACCCAGAGCTGGATGCAGCACTGCAGGTGGGGTCTCAGAAAAGGGGAGCAGAGGGGCAGAATCCTCCCGTTTGCCCAGCTTTAGGTGCAGCCCAGGACAAGGCTGGCTTTCTGCCAGTGCACATGGCCAGGTCATGTCCAGCCTCCCACCACCAGCACCCTCAAGTCCTTCTCAGCGTGGCTGCTCTCAGTGTTCATCCCCTGCTCAGTATCGATAGGTGGGACTTGGTGTGTTTCATTTTCCCAGTTTAATGTTACTCAGGCATTTCCTTTGACATGCTCAGTGGAGCATGTCACAAGTGTGTAGTGGCTTTTAGAAAAGGTTTAAAGCAGAATGGATCCGTCTTGCATTCAGGTGCCAATACTGGGTATGCACTGACTTTTTCCAGTCAGGAGGGAGACTTGCGCCAGCTACTTAAAATTTCCAGGTGTCTGGCTTAACTGTGGTGTTGTGCTAGACTCATGAACTGAGAGTTAAAGCTAATGCCTTGTGCACAGTCAGAACTTCCTCATAAAAGAGGAATTGCATGTACAAAATTATTACCTCTCAGAATGGGCTCCCTGGGGAAGTGATCATGGCACCAGTCCCATCGGAGTTCTAGGAGTGTCTGGACTATGCTCTTTAGTCATATGGTTTTGTTTTAGGTAGTCCTGTGAGCATCACAAAGTTGAACCTGATCCTTATGGGTCCTTTCCAACTTGAGATGTTTTTTGATTCTATGATTCTATCATATTTCTTCACAGGGGAAAAACAGAGGTCATCTGTTATGAAGCATTAACCTTGTACCTCCTCCAAACAATGCAATGCCTTTCTTAATGCCACCAGGAAATGAATTATAGCAGTGTCTATAATTCCATTCTATTCCATATGAATCATAAATTTTGCAATCTATATAGGTAAAAAAGTGTTTCAAAAGTGTTAAATATCCTGGAAGGATGTTAATCCCTGTTCTGTTTGATGAGTCTCTGCTCTAATAGTCTAACACTCTCAAATGTCCCTATAGACTGAGGTTGAATTAGTTAAGCTGAGTACACTGAATTCTCATATATTCACAGGAGACAAGCAACAGATTATGTTAAGGAGAAAGAAAAGTCATTTCTATCCTCAATTTCCTAGCAAATGATAAGAATTTTGAGAATTAACTTCTCTCTTATTTTAGTTTTTTCCCCTTGATTTAATTACAGAAGATTTGCTCCCTGCAAAGGTGCCTGCCTTGAAAATTAAATTGATACACATACATGCACTGATCTTGTGTCATGAGAATAGGCAGTGGAAGTCTCCTAATTTTTCATTCCCAGTGCCTTCCCTTCTCAAAGGAATGGTATAGTTTGTTCTCCCTGTTTCCCAAAAAAAATCCTATTTAGAGGCAAATTCTGTGTCCTGACCTCTCAATTTTTCGTCTTTTCAAAAGAGTGCAGATGTATTCTGGATGATTTTGTGAGTAACATCAGGCTCTAACATTTGTCAGTCAGAATAGGAATGTCAGATATTTTTGATTAGTGGTCAGGGAGTACTTTCTGAATCATCTGAAGGGAAAGGTCCAGCACCATAAATCCCATATTTATATGCATAAAAGACTTCTCTCTGTGGAGTTAATAGTAATGCAGAGGTTGGATCACATGCTGTGTAATTGAGGCAAGATTAATAATTGTTTAAAAGCAACAATCTTGTATCTGGAAGACTGAGTCATTTGTGCTTTTTAGCAGCTGTTCTGTGGGGCTGCCTTTAGAAAGCTTAAATTAACTTTACATTGTCCTGTATTTTCATTATTTTCTAACTACATGACAGATTTTAACTTACAGCATCAACATATACAGGTAGGAAGAGAAATGTTTCGTATTTCCTTCAGCACCTTGAGTCTGGTACTATTTTGTTGTGGTTTTTGTTAATATCACAGATGAGATAAAGAGTGCACCTATTACTTCTGCAAATGGTAATAAGCTCTAGGGAAAGGCCTTGAGCACTCTCAAAGTGTACAAGATAATCTTGGCCAATTGGTGGAATCACCTGAAATAAAAAGGATTGAAAAAGGCTGAATGCAAACTGCAGTGCTTCAATAAGAGGCTCTGTCTTCCAAACCCAGGACAGGAAATGGGGCAGGCAGAAACTCTGTGGATAAGGAGCCAGTCATTGGCCTTGTGTTGTTACCAAATGCATTGACCCCAAATATCTTGGTGGGGTATAAAATGGGTGCCCTGTTAAAAAGAAGTCTGGATATGCAAAGAAGTCTTTTGCACCTCACTCAGCCCTAATAATACCCCTTCTCATGTACTGTGGCTGGTTTTGAGCATCATACTTAGAAAATCCTGGACCCAGTAGAGCAGGACCAGAAGAGAGCAGTAAGAACACAGTCCAAGGTATGTGAGTGCTGAGAAAAACTTTCAGAGAATTGGATTTAATTAGCCAATTTAAGAAAAGACTGAGGAGTGCCGCAAAAAGTCTTCAAAGGCCCAAACCCCCAGCCTTGCACTTCTGGAAGCAAAAATAGGCATTGCAGTTTAGAGTGGTGACTTTCTGGATTTGATATGGCTAAAGGGGCAGAAATATTGTAATTTTATGTACAAATTGCAAATATTAATACTTCATAATATTACTTCGTAATATATTAATATTACAGTGGTTTTGTGCTTAAATAATAATTTGCCTTTAAAAATGTATTTGCAAGTGTTTACATGTTTGGGCATGTATGGTGAGATTTGTGGTTTTCTTTTTGTGGCATTATCTCATGCCCTGGTCCACTCAACAAATTTTAAGGGAAGGTTGTTTGAATTCCTCTGTGCAATTCTACATCTTCCAAGTTACAGAGTTAAAACAAAAGGGAAGTCACTACCTGGTTCCTTTTCATGTGAGACTTTCTAAGGCTTTTTGTTCAATACCTAGCATACAAGGAGGGGTGTTTACATTAAAGCATGAGAGATAACACAAATGTTGATTACATTGCTCACTAATTTTGCATAGTAAAACTTCATTACAAAGTGAGTTCCTGCTCACCTTAAGAGGAGCAGTCAGTAATTGTGATTTACAAAGCCATCAAAACTATGGAAATGCTTACTTTATTCAGAACTATAATTATGAGGAAATTTGCTGCAGGAAAATTTACTGACAGAGTAAAGATGAAAAAGATCTGAATGTTGTCTGTCATAGTGCACCAATTAAATTTTCAAGCCCTAGAGATCCTTGTGGAATGAAAAAATAAAGTAAATCCTGTCCTTTGATTACAGTGGAGAAAATAAACTGCAACTGTTATCGTAACTTCTTCAGATAACAGTAGCAAATGTCTACAAATGGACATAGACACATTCAATGAATGGATTTAATTCCCTCTCTGAGGCCGGAATTGCCTATCAATAGAGCTACTTGTAATTAACTCCCTCTTATTAAATAATTCTCTTGTCTAGAACGTAACTAAACCACTAATCTGAAGAACCAGTTTCCTTATTCCCAGGGCTGCTGGAGCCCTTGTAGCTGCCATGTGGAAGCTTGTAATATTTAATGCACTTCCCTTTCTCATAATTTCTATACAGTTGTCCCTTCCTTTCAGGGAATAAAGGTGGTGCACTCCCTATCATGAGCAACCTGACTGAATAGAAAGAGGGGCAGTATGTATTATGTCAACTACAGGACCTAAATTCAGTTGAGAAAACGGTTGATTAAAAAAAAAAAAATTAAAAAAAAAAAACTTAAATTGAGAGATTGATTTTTTCAGATAGTGATTTCTCACCAGTAAGAAGAATGATCTTACAATGGGAAAATAATCAAATTTGGAACCTTAGGAAGCAGCATTCCCACACTTGCCGACACAGGTGAATCACAAGGGTGTGTGGAAATGGCACAGAGCAGAACAGTCCCTGTGTTAGCTTGAGGCCCAGCCTGATCTAATTAACCCTGCTCAGAGGCAAGGTTAATGAGCCTGGGTCCATCCAGCACAGGAGCTTTTGTTTCCAGCTTGCTTGGAGCTGCCCTAAGGCTCTCTTGTAGGAGTGCAGCAGAGACGTGCGAGTTATCAGAATACAGACATGCACCGAGTCTCCGAGCTGCGGGGTGGTTTAATGCAGGGACAGCTCCTCATTAATGGCTCTCACTCTCCTGGGCTGCGAAACTCCCTTAGAGCTGGAACTGTGCAGTCCTTTCGTTCCTTCCCACTTTCCCCACTGTCCAGCAAGTCAAAAAACAGATATTAATGAATATCATATCTCACTGCTTTTATTTCTAACTTCAAATACTTAATGAAAAATCTGTTTAGAATAGCTTAGCATTTTTTCCCTGTAAAGGTATTTTATTTCCCTGTAAAGGTGAATTTAAAAAAAATCACAATAGCTCTGCAGACAGCTAAACATTTATAAATTTTAAATAATAATAATTCTACTATTAGAATAAAGTGGGTAGTCTTTCTTCTAAAATTATTTGTTACTGCCATCTTGGACGGTTTATGCCAAAGGAATGCAATTTATTTCACATTAATTAGGATATTCACTTAGTAAACACAAGGCAGGAAACTGTTTTTCCTTGAATATCGAGCTATGGTCTTTCAGACCAGTAGAAGATCGGTGTTGTAAAACAGTTTAGCAATAACTTTCCAGTAAATAATTTATATTTTTAATTTCTGTCTTTTTGTGTGCCACTGGATTGCCCATGTGTGGATTTTCCATGGTCAGTTTTCTGTATTACTGCATTTACATTGAAATGGTAAATAATTAATGTCCTCCTTTCTTTCCCAAACTAATGCCCTAATATTGACCATTTTTCTTCTGGAATTACTTACCTACATCTTGTGGTCCCAGGTTTCTCAGCGCTGGGTGTTCTATATCAGTTTTCTAAAATGGGATTTTTTGTTTTCCCCCAATCTGTTATACGGTTTGATACTTTGAGTGAATAGTTGCATGCATGAATTTCAAATTCATACATATTTGAACTAGTAAAATGCATTTATTGAAAAGTTTGCAGAGTAAATATAAAAATGGATACTGATTAGTCCAAATATAATTTCTAGTCTGTATATTTGCTATCAATTTGTTCCACCACATGCTTTCATCTATGTCATGTACTTAAATGTTTTAGTAGAATTTGTTATAAAATGAGTTTGCTACTGAAATGTCAGCTCAATCTCACTTTTGGCTTAGCTATATTGAAAATTGAGACTAGTGGTAATAATACTTAATGAAATGTCATCTGAATAGCTAAGTGATCTGGGAGTGCTTGGAAAAGAGAATACATGTAACTCTTCTCACTTACAGATGGGGAAAACTGAGGCCTAAAAATAAGTGAAAACTTGCCCAAAGTCACTCAGGACTCTGGAAGAAAAGTCAGAATTACAATAAACATGCCTCAAGTTCCATTTCTCAGCTTGCCATTATAGAATCCATTGTTCAATAAGCAGAGCCTGTGGCAAACATGGCATGGATCTGATGTAACCCTTTAATAAAGAGAAACTAATTGTTAATAGTAAAGTAGTATTTTCCACTAGTAAAAACTTCCTTCTAGATTTTCCTAAGACATTCCTCCTTTCAGCTAATTTCTTTCACAAAAGTTCAACATTTTTTATTCACTAAGAAATGTTTAGTGGGTACTAAATGTTTTTAGTGAAGAAATGAAAATGAAGACATCAAAACCCACATTCAAGGCTTTTTTTACCAATACATGGAAAACCAGAAAATTTTGTCATAATTTGTTTTCATTATATGTGTTTTTATCTTTTGTAAACCAGACCAAATCCAACTGAAAAACATAAGGTTTCCTTAGCTCACTAAAGGCAAGACTGTCCTCCTGATGTTTTTCCTTTCTTGATTATTTTCCCAGAGCACCAGTGCATGCAAAATACTTCATAGCAAATTTGCCTTTTTATTTATGTATGTGAGCACTTCTTAATGCTGGCCCTTAGTTCATGACTTCAGAATTCAGCAAGGTATCAATATAATATGGTAAATTTGTATTTGTCTCAGATTTCTGATAGATATATAGTATTTATGTGTTTTCCTCTTTAGTGTCCTCCAGGCAGAGTAGTGTGCTGTTCTCTGCCATCAATCTGTGTGTGTAAATTCAGGAAGGGAAGCTGAACATTTTTGTGTGGTAGCCCACGTAAGCTGCAGGGGTCAGACTAATTTTGAGCTATATAATATTTTGAGGTTGCATTCTCATTATCACACCCCTGTGGTAACTCAGGAGTAACTTCAGTATTACCCGAATTGTCTGTCAGCTGGACAGAAAAATTCCCTGCTTCATTGAGGGGTTTTTGCTAGAGAGAGCACTCATAATTGCTGTGATCATACGAGTGCAGAAGCTTTGGTGTTCCGAGTACAGCTCGCCCCCAGGACAATCCTGCTGGCTGTCTGCACAAGAGCTTCCTCAGCATGGAAGCAGAGTGAAGTCCTCTGGGGGATTTCCCCCTTTATTTTGTTAGAGGCCTCTTTCTGATTTTCTCTTACGTATTTTTTTCGTGTCTGAAATGAGAAGTACAAAGCACTGTTTCTTCTGTTGCTTCTAGCTTTTTTTTCTTCTTGATGCTCCTAGTATTTTCTCAAATCAGTTTAAATTCCTTCATCCCAAGAGTCTGTGAGGAAATCCTTCAGGTACAGATTGGTTTTTACTTAAATGGTGAGAGGATTTTGTTGCTGTTTCCACAAGGGGGTAAAAGAAAAGTAGATTTGTTGCAAAAGCCTTTTTTTTTCTTTTTCCTTCTTTTAAATATATCTGTATTGTTTATTCTTTAAAGCCACGGTGGAAGCTTTAGATGAAAGAGTTACATGCATAAGTTCAAAGCCTCTCCTGGCTGATCAGTATTCCCACAAGAAAAATGGGTGAGAAAAGGTGGATGAGCAGAGCCTGGCTGGACGCATCTCATTGGCTTGGGTAAAATGAAATAATGGGTGGGTGGAAGTTCTCTTTTGTTTGTTTACTGGCTTTCATTTTTATTCCCCTCTAGGCACAAAACAAGCAAACAGAGCTCTATTTAAAAACAGAGCATGCCCTTGCTCCTACACACCATCTTTTCATAATCAGTATCTTGGTAATCTTGTGTTAGACTTTCTCTATGAGCATTTTCAAGGATAAAAAAAATCTAAAAGAGCACCTAGGGGGAAACTCGGCAGTCTCAGGAAAGATAATTTTCTACCTGATTGCATAAATAAGAGAAAAAATTGGTGTGTTGAACTTCTTGTATCTGTTAGTTTTTAGGCCATGATTCAGATAATTGTTTTTCCATAGGGTCGGGCTTCTATCTGAGCTCTTCAAAGTACTTCATTCCTGTGTGTGCATTCATTATATCATCACAAAATGATATCCAAAAGGAATTGCAATGAACTGCAGTGGATTTCCCCAGAGACTTTAGGATTTAACAGCGTGATCTAGGTTATGTTCTTTGCAGCTTTCTTCAGCCAGTGAGTTTGCTTAATGAAGCTGTGGAAATTTGAAAAGCAGATGAATTTTTCTTATGCCTTAGGGAACTGGACAGTCTTTAGTTGAGATGTTGGGAAGAAACTGCAATTGCCTGGCTCAGATTTTCAAGACCTGACACTTCCAATAGCAGCATGTTGGAGACAGCAGTGGAGTTATTAGGTTGATTGCCAGCTTTTAAGTAGTTCTGAATGTTCTGATAATCCTTATTTCTTTATTTTCGTAAAGAAATGTAAGTTAGAGTTGCTTCAGCCCTAGGTGATTTGGAGCAGACTGTGATTGTGACAATGCATAGCTAAGAAAAGGAACTCCATCAGAAAATGGTTCAGTACTTCTAAGCTTTGCTGTACAGTGGGTTTGTTCATTGCTTGTTTGTAGAGGTAAAATGTAACTTCCTCAAATATACTTTCCTTCTACTTTCAGTACAATACATAATATGGTATTGTACTAGTTTTGTCATTTGCCACTATTAAATCAGAGGTTTGTTAACAGCTCTGAGAACTGATTATCGAGATTGATAAAGCAATTTAAAGAAAATATTTGTCATTGAATTGTGGTTTGTAATTGAATAATTGTCTGATGTACAGGCAGGTTTTTAACCCTATTTGGTCTTAATATTTATTGAGCTTCACAGAATAAAGATGAGAACTAAGAGATCTCCTTTGTCCAGCAGCATAGTAGGTTACATAAAATGCACTTACTGAAATTTCCCCATTGCTAGCTGATAATGTTTGCACCTTTCATACTCTGTAAGAACCACTGCATCATTTTTGCCACATTCTTTTGGAAGGATGAAAAATTACTGGTTGACTTTGCCAAACTGCACAGCACAGATGGATTTGTGTGATGGCTAATGCATCTTGTACTTGTGTGTCTATTAAAGGCAGTAGCAAACAACTGCTGGGTTTATTTACTCTCACGGTGACCAGCTACTGGTGGATTCAAAAAAGATATTCAGATCAGTCCTTTTGGCAGGAAGTCCTGTCCTGTACTGGCTTCTCTTGTAAGGAACCAAATTCCTGTAATCACTGCTGAGAATCCCCACTGACAGCATCTGCTTATTGGCTCAAAACTTGAGTCCAGAGGAGTTTTAGTTCAGAAATACAGTTTACTACTTACATAGTCAGTACTCACTCATACATCCCCTCAGGGTTTTTGAATGGTTTGCCTCTCACAGTATCTTCATTATGGGAACTCATACTGGATGTATAAAAATTGAAATAACTGGTACAATTTGAGTGACATGCCATGCTATTAAAACCAAAATTCTTAATGAATATGTAGGGATGGTGGTGAAAGAGAGAGGGAGGCTTATGATTATGCAGAAATTTCATGTTCACTTCTGCTGATCAGGAGCAGTGCTTCAATCCCATAACTTGTCCCACTGCAGATTAGTGTTACAGAACCAGAGAAGGGTCAGACTGGAAGGGACCACTGTGGGTCACCTGGTCCAACCTCCCTGCTCAGGCAAGGTCATCATAGAGCACGTGGCACACAACTGTGTCCAGATGGAATTGTTAGAGTCTGCATCCAGAGGTGAGAGATGGACTGATCCTTCTGTGAGCACAGCCAGCCCCAAGGAACCCCTTTCACTCTACTTTAATGGTTCCTAAAGTCTACCTACTATCTTCAGATTCTAACCTTCCTCTTGAGAATTATAGACTGCATTCAATGTCTTTTCAGTTATCTCAGAAAGCTTTTAATGTAGTGTGACAATTTCCCCATTTGACCACCTTCACCCCAAATACAAGATAGGATATACCCTTAAAACAAGGAGATTTGTATGGAAGAGTTGAAACATAAAATCAGGGAATGATTTGTCGTGTTATCCCACCAACTTGTTTCAAACCAGGTTTGGGAGGGTCACTGCTGTTAGAGGAGAGAATTTAGCCATCACATGATCTTCCACAGGGTATTCTTAAGGATTGGAATCAAAAGTGGTGATCCAAAGAAAAATTGCTATCCACCTTACTGCAACTTCCTAAATAACCAGATTTATTCTCCTGGTTGTTTGCCATCTTATTTGATGTGTCTTTTTGTTTTGTGCAATAAATTTGCACAGTTAGATAGGGCTTCTGCTGCCTTTTGGAAGCTGTTCTCCAGACAGACTTTGTGTCTGGTGCAGCTACATGCATCTCCTTTGTGTACCTAGATGCCTAAGGCTTAAACAGAGAGTCTTTGTCACCACCAGGCTAAAACTGGCATATGACTGTTATGGGGGAGCTGTCAAACCACAGAGAGTCTGGCTCTTGCTGTTCAGATGAAGTTCCAAAAACAGCAGTGCCTCTGTGAACAAAGTCCAGTCCATAATTACACTGCAGAAAATAGTCAGATACAAGAGCTTCTGCTCTCTGCCCATATAAATGTGTTTTACACACCTGAAACACTGTCTGATACTAACTTCTCTGTGCTTTTATTTTGGGAGGTAAATGAATGTTTATAAAACGACAATTTTTAAAAAATTTTAATTTAAATTTTAAGACTGAGAATCTCTTAAGCCAGAGAGGATGTGAATACGCATAACAGAAAAGCTGAAGCCAAATTGTAGTTTTGGGTTTTTTAGTGAGGGGACAGCTGTCAAAACCATGGGCTTATATCTTCAGTTTTTAAGCAGAATTGTCTTTAGAAATCAAGGACCTGGGTTGTGATGGATGCATAACAAGTTACTGCATTTAAAAGTAAATTCACATCAGTAAGTAATCTGACATCCTGTCCAGAAGGAACAACTCTTTTAGGATTTGCATTCCTTGATCGCTGTCAGGTTGGGCTAGGGTGGCTGTGAGGCACAGTGTGCAGAGGTGCTGGGGATGGGGCAGTAATTCAGGCATTGAAAAAGGCAATGCTGAAAATGCTGCTGCTGAAACCTCATGTAAGAGACGTGGATCTGATTGTTGTGTTGGTCTGACGTGCAGATTTACAGTCATTACTGTCAAAACAGAAGTCAGCATCTCACAGGGAGAGAACACAACCAAACAGCTTCCATAAACATAAAAGCAAATGTCAAATATTTCACTTTGTTAGTTCTCATAAGGATTAGGGAGGCAGGGAGCATGTCAATGGGCCTGAATAATTATGGCATAATTAATATTTTTGACAATTTGTGTTTCTCCATTGAGCAAGGACCACTGAAAAGAGGTGAGCTCAGCTTGTAACTCCAGCCTCCTATTTCTTTATTTCTATGGATATGTTTTCAAACACTGATTGTGGAGGGAACCTGAAAATTGGTGGAATGTTTGTGAATTGGAGGATTAAAGTGGGTGAAGTCCTTAAGAGGGAATAATTTAATCCTGTACTGTATAAAGGCAAAACAAAATCCATCATTTCAGGGTTGTGCTCCACTTCCCAGTGGCATTTTTTATTGCAGAAATTACCATAGTTGTACCAGGTCCCAAATAATAATAAATTAGTGTTGAATTTAAGTCCACAGAATTTGCACATACATCTTTCCAGGTCTGTAGCATCCCTACATTTCTTACACTAAGCTTATAGCAGACTGTTGTGCCAGTCTGGATAGGACTCTGTATGGCAAATGCCAGTGACAGATTGAGTTTAGTCAAACTTAGGATTTGAACTAGCTCTTCCAGAGGTTAACCTGATGTACCTGTAAGCTCTCCAGAGATTTGTATGGCTTACAAATGCCATGTTCGTGACCACAGTAAAAGATGTTGTCAGTTAGATCGTGTTTGCTCCTGTGGAGTGCACAGAAAACAGCAGTGTCATTTTGCTCAAGTGTTTTAGCAGTCAGGGTTGCAGCCCTGTTCCAGTGGGACACACATTTGTCAAAGCAGAAAAGGCTTCCCACCATATGCAGTAGCCATGATTCTCTGCTGCTTTTGGGTAGTTTCTGTGATTAGCTTCTACATTTTACTGACAAAATAAGTTTTATTTGAAATCCTTACTTTCTGGTGTCCTCTCATTGTTTGGGGGAAGGAGAACATTTGAGTGTTTTGTAGGATGAGGACATTTGCATTCTGGATTGGTTTTGTGTGGATATGGTCCATGATAGTGCATGCCTAAGCACCTCCTTATCTGGTGCTGTGACACTGTTAACAGCAGCTGAGTTTTCTGTTTGCATGTTCCTAAGGAAATGGCAGTTCCTAATGTATTTTGTAATGGAACTTCTACTTTGCAGTGTCTTTTTCCAGACTGGTAAAACCTCTGAGACAAAGGACTCTTTTTTGTGTTGTTTGCATAGTGAATTATTCTGAAAGATAAACCAGAAATTAAAGCTAGCCAATGGCAATGTGATGCTTTTCTGAAATAAAGTATATATTCAATATGTATTCAGAATAGAAAGTTATTTGCATGGGTTTAATATCCCAGTGGATCAGAGTCTCATGATATTTTGGGACTCCCATGTTCTTAATTGTGCTTATAGATGTTCCTCAAGTGGAAGACAGATGAAGTACTGGCTGAAGCTGCATTTTAGCCCCATGAATTTAGCCATGTAATGAGATTATAGAGCTGTGGACATTTCCAACTACAGCCATAATGCTAGTAGCAGTTTTCAAGAGCATAGCATGTCTGAAACTGGAACAAAAAAATTGAAAGCCAGGAAATAAATCTGAGACAAAAGTCCCTGATCTTTACTTTTTTTTTTTTTCTTTTTTGTGTCATCTAGGCATTAGTAGACCCTGAGGTCTCTTGTTGTGATGAGGAAGTTTGTAAAAACACAGATTGTACGTAAGGCAGATGAAAGTATTTAATGTATAATCACTAATAAATATATTTGTTTTCTTCACACATAAAATGTTCTCTTTCAAAAACTGGTTCAGTAAAGCACAGGATTAATCTGACTTCTTTGTGCACAGGGATGGAAGAAAGTCTCTTGCTCCTGTTACAACTGCTTGGGTATAAACCCAGTTTATGCAGAGAAACAGTGAAAAAGAATGTTTAGATAATGAGAAATTATTGGTATTTGCATATTGGTTCTTTGAGACAGTTGAAACATGAAGCAGAGCTTCCAAAATCATACAAGATTTTTGAACTTACATGCCACCATTGTTGCCTGGAGTCAAAGTTCTTCCTTGCAGAGTTATTTGCTTGAATGAAAGCCTTGCCAGTTTCAGGAAGAGTAATGTGAAGTCAGTTGTTTGTGGTAATGGAGGAGGTCAGATTTCTGATTCATTGCTGGTTAAAAGGGGAAAAAGTATTAAAAAACAAAATAAAGGAAAAAATATTTTGAGTGGGGGCAGGACATCAAATTATCTGTAAAGGATCTCAATGGAAAATCCTGCCTTTTTAAACATACTGATGAAGCAAAAAGTTAAAATCCATACACCTGAATGATGGTCCTCGGCCTAAATATAAAGGTACTTTCTTCAGATGTAATATAGTTCTGCTTTTAATTTTCCATAATCAGAAATTGCTGTTTAAAATTTGAGATACTTTAGACTCATGTTTGTCCGGGCCTCATCTTCAACACTGACTTTTTTTCTCTAGGATAAAAGCAGTCATAATCCAGGAGAATTCTAGGCTTGCCAAAATTTACAGACACACTATCTGTATGTCTATGTGTTCCATAGCCCCAGCATATTGTATTTTCACATTTTTCCATCTTCACAAGTATTTCCTTATGGAATTGTTAAACTGCTGGGTGGCTTTGGTAAGTGCATCAAGGTCCATAAATTGTTTGCTATAGTGATCAGCAGGATAATATATGGACTGAGCTTAACCATTAGGTTACTGGCCAAAATTGGTGTCTTTGACGATACTTTCAGTGATTTATGCATTTCCTCTCAGAGAAAATTGTCTCTTGATACACAGGATGAGGTATTTTCCCTGTATATTGAGTAGGGGTTTTTGGAAGAAAAATTTTTATTACCTTTTGTACAGAAAACTATGTAAAACTTTGGAGCAGCTGCAGGTTCACAGTCATGAGCTGCTGAGAGGCAGCTGTGCAGGGCATGAGGGGTTTCTGCTTTATGCTAAAGAAATAAAAAGTCATGTTTGGGAGGCTTTGTAGGTTCAGGAATTTGTTCAGCTGTAGTAAAAGGACTTCCTCTAGAGGCTGGTACTGGTTTTCGGACAGGGAAATGAGTAATTTCTGTAAGCAGCCAATCTTAACATAAACACTGGTAGTTTCCACAGGACTAATTGAGGTATTATGCATGTTTTGCTGAAACATATGCAACAGATTAAGGCCAGCAGTCGTTTTTCAAACACAAAGGACAAAAAGCAAATTGTATGCAAGGATAGTTCTAGTGTATAAATGGAGTTGATGATAAGTTTCACAATATCTTGCCACTATGACAGTGACACAATTCAGAGACCATGACAAGTAATTTGTAACAGAAATCATTACCAATGAGCAGAGCAAACTCAGCTTGGTGAATAATGTCTTCAGAGACTACTACCACATTTTATGCAGTGGTCTGTGAGTGAGCAGGCCTGGGATGTAGATGTTGCTTGAGGGAATTCTGCACATCTGCTCCTGCCACTTCTGTAGTGCTTCCCAATACCCCTCTATTGTGCAGCATTGACTAACATGGCATCCTGGGGTTTAAACCAGAATGGGTCTTCCATAGCTTGGCTCCAGATCTACTGTACTACTGCAAATTGATATAATTTACTGCTACTGTTTCATCACTGAGAAAACCCCGCTTTTCAGACTGATGTAAAGGCTCCCCTGAAGGCTGGGGAGCTGGAAAGAAAGAACAGTGCTGACATGTTGATATTTGAATGCTTGCTGTTAATAAAGCCAGCTGCACTGCTCCAGCAGCCATGTGGCTAACTCAAAGTTTGCCTGGTATCACATGGTAAAAGTGCTTTTCATGAGAAATTTGCTCTGCTAACCTCAGCACTTTTTAGTCTCTGAGGTACACTTCCATCTCTGACAAAATTGAAATTCAGTGCCACTGGAGTTGTTCTATACCTGGAGAAGAGTGACTGAAAGGAACAAACTTCTTGTTTCCTAACTGTGTTAAGAAAGAAAATTATTAGACTATGAAACAGCAGCAGTAAACTTCCTATGTTCCCAAAATATTTAATAAACAGATATCTAACTCTTTCAACCAGAAATACGGCAGCATAGCATGAAAATCTTTGACATAAAGCACACTGGCCTAATGCAGTCCCTTGTGAAATACAGCATGATCACATGATAGAGTCAGGCAATGTTTAAATAAATGTAAAACAAGTAACAAGTAAAACAAATGTCCCCTAGTGCAAAGGGTAGGGTTTCTTATAGCGTAACCACGGACACCAAGATTTGCCCTGAAGTAAGGTACAAACAAAAGAAAGGTACAGCAGCTGTGCACCTGATATTTTCAAAATGTGAATGCTAAAATAGGTGGCATCCACGGGGTGGCCAAAATTACTTCACATTAATTAATCTGCTTTGAATAATGCCATTTATCTGTTTAGTCCTTAATGAACCCATTTTCTTGCTTACTTCTTCACATGACTATCTTTAAATGTTTGTGTGAAATAACTATGAGTATGTATTCAGGTGTGCTGGATTTGGCTGGGGTAGAGTTGATTTTCTTTGTGGTGGCTGGTATGGGGCTGTGTTTTGGATTTGTGCTGAATACAGGGTAATAGTAAAGAGACATTTTTGTTATTGCTGAGTAGGGCTTACACAGAGCCAAGGCCTTTTCTGATGTTGATTTGTCCCCTCATGCAGGTACCATCCCCATGTGTGAGGAGAGCAGAGAAAATTAGAAAAAAGGGCATAGCTTCATATTGAAGTATTACCAGAAGGAATTTCCTTGGCTAAGGAGAATATGTGTTGACCACATGAAGGCAATTTTATGACCCCTTTCATGCCACTTAATTTCTAAACATATACATTGCAGGGCACTCTTGTCTGGAAAAGAGTAATTGTAGATTATTAAAGCCAAATAATAAGGAATAATGTTGTAGGCACACAGCTTGTGGTAATTGGGAGTGGGGCTGTGGCTGAGCCCCATCCCTGATGGGTACAGCTGTGTGGGATAGGTGACTGGTGTTGTAGGTAATGGGACATGCAGTGCTGAGGGGCACTGACCAACCACAGAAGGGTGGAGAGGGCACACAGGTGGAATGCGTGTGAGATCAAGGGTTTAAAAGGTTGTACTGAGGAACAATAAAGGGCAGATGCTTGCAGCCTTTTGAAGTGATCTCATGTTGCTCTGTAAGAGCAGATGCCTGAAGCCTTCTTTGGTGTTGGTGGTGGCTTCACTGTCCCTCTGCTATAGAATAAGCCAAGTTGTTGAGCTCTGCACATTTTACATTGTCTGCATGTGAGTTACATGTGCAAGGGGAATAAATACAGAGCATATCACTGATGTGCAAGCCTAATTAACTAAAATTCAACCAAATAAACAGGACAAAGCATGAGACTCTATTATATCCACCAAAATTCCTGTTTCTCAAAACCTCAGACAAATAAGTACTATCTGGCATCATGCCAGCAAATCTGAAGTGTTCTGTACTAAATAATTTATTGGGGGTAACCAAGTACCTTTATCTTCTGTGGTTTGACTTCCTAGGATGAATAACCAACTTTTAGATCTCTGTTTATCCTAACATACAACTGAATATCATTGCTTTAAAGTACAAGAGCCTTGAATCTCCTCTCCTTTGGGGACAAACTACTGGCTTCTGTCAACTGCTGTACTCTGGTAACTCCTTTTTGCAAAGACCTCTTTTTTCCAAAGATTAGATTATTATTATATGTATGCTTGGAAATAGGTATTTTGAACTCAATTGTGTAAGCAATCTGTAACTATGAAGTCTCTGGGAATTAGCTGTTTAAAATAAAAAAAGACAGTGAACCAGCTGCAGTCTGTTTGCTTTCTAGGATACAGAAAGCTGTTTTAACTGTATTTTCTCTAGCTTTTAATTAGCAGAATAGCTAAGTATCAGTTTGGGTGTGAAGGAGTTACTTGACTCACTAATGTCTGTCTGTAGTTGTTCACTGCAAGCTTTTATTACACTCTAAGTAGAAAAATGTTTCATGAACCCTTTCAGCTGTGTATCTGTCAGTTTAGAGAATGCTTCTTGTAGCTTCCTAAGCAGAGTTGTGGGATGCACCCATTGTTTAATCACGTGAATTTAATGTGTGGTGCTCTTGAGCTGCACTGTGGCTTTGCACAGTGAACAACAAACCCAGTGTGTCCAACAGTGTGAGTGGAAGGTGACAAACACGGTCCCTGAGCAGTGGGGAGGTTCAGGAGCTGATCCCAGCTGGGAGGGGCTGTGGTTTCTGCAGCATGTGAGCAGTGTTAGACCTGTTATTGATGGCAGGTGCAGGGGGAAGCTGAAGCAACATGTGCCTGTACCTTGCCTCTGGCTTTTAGCCTGTAGCATTCCAGCAGAAAATGGTTGTAAAGAATACAGTCTGTGATGCAGATGTAAGAGAGGTCTTGGCTCTGCCCTTAAGCAGGGTTTGGCTTGGGACTGGGCTTCTGTGTAACCCAGGCAATATGGTAACATATCATATACATATAATATCATGTACATGATACCATATTGCCTGTGCTTTACAAGACTTGAGGGAGTTAACATCAAAGGAAACCTACGACTTTGTCCTTGCCGTTTCTAATATAAAATTACTTTTCAATTTTATTTCTCTTGCCATTTATAAATGTACCTCCAGCCTCTTACTCTTTCTCTCCCCTATCTAATTATATTTTTTAAAAAGGTGCCATTTTCTGCAGATTTTGAGAGGCAATGGCAGCTCCCTTTCTTTTGGCATCCTAAATAAGATGAACACGCGCTGATAGCGGTATAGCAGTGGGAGGTTAACAATCACCTGCTTTAATCAAAAAACTTTACATTTCAAATGTAATCTACATCTAGGCTGGGGAGAGCTTTCAAAAAGCTGTGATATTGAACTAAATGGCTGCAGCTTAGATGTTATAATTGGCTATTTTGGGTTATATCATAACTCATTTCTGTGGATGCTTTTGATCAAATGGGAAGAAAATATATTTAAAATAACTGCTGTAATTAAGATTAAATACCATACTTTCATTATATTTTTAGCTTCTAATAAGCTATTAGATTTTTTTCAGTCACTTTCTGTCTTACTGTTGTACCTCCATTCTTGACCAAATCTATTCAGAAAATATACTGGCAACATTTCTTAGAATAGAGCCCATTGTATTTCTGTTGCTTCAGAATTTGCAAAGTATCATATTTTTACTGCCTTTTTAACACCTTGGATTTATAATGCTCCGGTGAGCTGTGAGGACAAATGGAAAGCTAAAAAAAACCCTAATGGAAAAATTTGTTGAAAGTTCTTGCATGGCTTACACTTCACTATCTTCTGTGGTTTGAGGACCAATGCCTCTGACCACTGAAGCAGACATGGGCTTTGCTGCTGACTTTGGAAGGGGTAGGTAAAGTCCTCATAGCTCTGCTCAGACCTTAGTACTTTCAAATTACATTACTCAGTTCCTCACAAAGAGGTTCTTGGTTTCTTCCACAATTTGGCTTTCCAGCAGGAGATTTGGTCACTGTCTACAAATAAAAAATGCTTTTCACTTTGAAAATTAGGAATTAGTCTCAGGAGGTAAGTAGTGGCTTCATGCCACTAAGAATGGACTTAGAAGGATTTAGCAAATTCATCCATGCAACTCTGTTTTAATTGCTCCTGCATTGCTGGGAGTAATATTTTACTGACAAATATTCAAGTGCCACAATTTAATCTTTATGACTTCTCTTGCTGGAATGGTATGTGTGCAAATCACATTCTCTGCCTGACAAAGCAAAGATCACTCTATAAGCCTTCCTTGCCCTTCTCTTCTCCTCAAAATGCTTTTAGAACAACAACCACAAAAAAAAAAAAAAGTTCCATAATGGGAGCAGCTTCCATGCTACACTCTTTTCTGTTAATCTCATCCTGTTCTTACTTGTTCTGAGGCTGTGAAGGAGTCAGTGAGCATTCCTTGGGATGAAGAACAGAGTAACAGAGCATGCTACTGCTACGAGGATTCTGCTCCTTTCATGCCTTTGAGAAAGGCAGCTACTGAGGGAATGTGTCTCCCATCCATATGGTGGCACTGGGATAGTTGCATCGGTATCATGGTTATGGTGGTTTAATGTGAATAGCCATTTGTCTCTGGGTGAGAGGGATATAATTAAAAACAAAAATCAATTAAAGTATGTTAATTTTGGTATTGATTACATGCTTAAGGCAAAAGGGCTCCTGTACTCTGGATAGTTTTGCTATTGATGAATCACCTTTGTGATTACCCTGATGCCACTTACTTTGTGTGGTTTAATTATATTTTCCTGTAGGTTTGAGCTGCCTACTAACACTAATGTTAGGTTTGGTTGTTTTATTTTTCTTTTTTCAGTTAATGTAAATATTCCCTTTTTTCTCCCTTTATTCCTAAAGCAACCTGTAGGAAGGATGGCAAGATACCTTGCCGAAGATACCAGATACCTCACTTTTCTTTATAATTCCCTTTCAGAAATCCATGCTGACTCCTCCAAATCTCTTGTTTGGTTTTATATGTCTAAAAGTAGTTCCCAGGATTATTCACTCTGTCAAGGATTGAGTTGTGGTTGACACCCTACAGTTCCCCAGATCCTTCTCTTTGCCCTTCAAGACAGGAATGACATTTGATTTCTTCCTGCCCTAGGGAGCTTCCTTTGATCACCATGACCTTTCAAAGATAATTGAAAGTGCCATTGTAATGACACCAGCCAGCACCTTTAGCACTTGGGGATGCATCTCATCCTAAATGTCCTCACCTTTCCCCATTTTTATCTACAACTTGTAAGTAACACTAGTTAATTAAATATATGACTATGCCCAAATGGCAACCATTCCACAACCATCTTTTTCCCCTTAAAGACTTAGTTACCTCTCTCTGCTCATCTGCTGAGCTCTTGCCCAATGGTACTTTATCAAGTGCAGAGTTCAAAATCTTTGACAAACATAACAGAGAAAGTCAACTATTTCCTTTACAGCAAGGAGGGAGGGAAGTTTGCATTTCTAATTTTATGGTGGTAATTATCCTACTGTCATTATTCTATCTCATGCTTCAGCACAGATTTATAAAGCTGATATCATATGCCTCCTAGGCTGGCTCTCTGAGAAGTGGATAAAATTCTGTCTTTTTACAAGCCTGCAGGGAAGAGCTAATTCAACCAGGTTAGTCATGATTTATGAGCATTTATCCTAATCAGGTTTTCTGACAAGCCTCCCATTGGGATCCCACTAGGTTTGAAGCAGACACAAAAAATCTAGTTTCATTTCTCATTCTGAGATGTGCAGAACTTTTCAATTCAGAGACTTCCACCTGAACACTTGGTAAAAGTGACTTGAGCTGTAACTGCTTTGGAAAGTTTCTAACTGTTTCTAACCTGTTTCTAACAGCTTCCCAGGGCCACTGAGTACAGTGTATAGCTCATCTGTGCTTAGTGTTAGGGGTGCTACTGAGCATTCAGGTGGTGCTTCACATTTTCAATTAATAACAATCTTAATGTTTATTATCATTCCAAAATCACCCTTTTGGGGTAATTAACTCTTTGGATTGTAAAGAAATGGAAGCAAGAATATTAAATATTTTCTCAAGCAATTAAAAAAACAGAATTAGGGGCTGCCCAATCTTTTTATTTTCCCTGTTTTCCTTCAAGCAATGGATTTTTTAAAATAATGTAAAAATATTTATATATTAGAAATCCATCATTGAACACTGAACAGTCGCTGACTTTGGGCGCCATTTGCCAACAGTTTCACAGATGGAGAAATAATTGAAGGGCTTCTATGATGTTCTGAATAATGATTTTCCACCTGAACCTAGTGATGGTTTTATTGCCTCATGTCCATGAGGAATGTTATCTTCTGTGACATTTTTTTCTGGTTACTCCTTCCAAGAGTGACATTTAGGAGGTAAATGTTCATTAGATGGAAGATGTAATTCTGATGTGCTTAAGTGCCTACATATCTCCTGAGAGCACTGGGCTTTGCTTTTTGGGGAGGCTGATGAGGTACTGAGCAAATTCAGTGAGCAGTCTTACCACTGTCTCTTAATGCTTCAATAATAATTTCCCTTCATATGCTTTTCCTTTAGAATTTGACTTTTAATACTCACCGTGGCAAGCAGCATTTTGAAAAAAAACTGGAGGTGGTTACAAAATTCACATGTAAATTGGGAGGGCATGAGGAAGCATTTGTTACTTTGAATTAACAGACCTAGTGAGGTTGAGGATTTTGGCAATATGGTTTATCATTCCAACCACAGTTCTCCTCAGATGTATATGGAATCTAACCTGGGGGAGACAAGCTCAAATTGAAGGACAATTAAGTTGTAATTTTACTTTAGGTCTAAATCTCTCATATGAAAACCACTACGTTTAGGGGAACATGAAACAATGGTTTGTGTCAGGTGCAAAGAGCACTGTTAATATTCTGGAGAATGGTGGAGATTCTTTGGTGTCAGAGTCATGTGAGCTTTACAATTGAGGCACAGTTCCAGCAGGTTTCACTGCATCTTGTGTCCTGTGGTGAACAGGCTGGGATCTTCCTCTCCAAGGAAAACTGAGGGTTTTAGCTCTTCACAGCTCCTTGTGGCTGATGATGTCTGCAGTTTCAATTCCAAGCAGGGTGGCTGGGATTCAGCTTTCTGGAAGAAGGTCAACCAGTGTTTCTAGAGCAGCAGAAGCAATCATCCATTTAAACCTTGCAGCTGATGCTTACAACCTTAGCTGTACACTCTCCCTTAACCTGCACCTGAGAGCTTAGTTGCTTAATAAAAGAAGAGAATTAATTAGGGGAAAAGCTCTTACTCGCTGGAACAGCTTTTAAAACAGCAATAATAACAGCATTTATCTGCTGGGAAAACTAGAGGTGAATAAGTTCCTACAGCTAAATTAATTAAAAGTAAAAAGAATAATGAAGTATGTTTAGCCACATTTGCACAAAGTGTATAGAGCATAGGTTCACTGAAAGCTGCGTCCTTATCTAGATTTATACTGCCAGAAGATTTGCTTGTATTATCAGAGGCTCCACAAACACACTTTTTTTCACCTCTTCATTTGCAGTTCTTATCCTTTGATGGTATTTTTATTTTCAAAAAAAGCATCACTGCTTTCTAGTGGGAGAGTATACACTTTAAAAAATGTTTCAGAGAAACTCATGATTCCCACTCACCACTCAGGCAAGGTTGAAACATTTGAATTGCTATCTACTTTGTGAGTAAAATATGTATTTCTTTGGTTTCCTGGGCACAGTGATAAAAGCATTACAAGTTTTTTATAGCTTATGCAGGCAGAGAGTTTTTCTTCTGAAAACCACATTTAGCTGAAAAGAGGGAGAGAGAATTAGTTCACAATCGAAGCCCACTTTCAGACTATGAGCTTTTTTAAATAATGCTTTTTATGTGCAGTTTTCATTTACATTTAGAATTAGCTTCTGTCCATCCCTACTTAGTGCCATACAAATAATTGGTGACTTGTAAAAAATGAAGTATTTTACCCTGTAAGCCTTGCAAGCAAATACTTTTTACTTTGTCCCTGATGGAAAACCTTTTCCTCCACTGTTCTCTGTAGCTAGAAGCATTCCTTTTAACAGGTAACAAAGCATCATGGCACAGTCCAAAGGCTGCCTTGGGGCAATCTAAATATTCCTTTATAGGAAGAAAGAAAGAAGGAAAAGCAGACATTGGCAGGTATTCAGAATACATCTAATGCCCGAAAGCATAAATTTTCAACTCAGGAAAAATTAGTGTCCTATATTATAAAAACATTTATGTGATTTTTAATATCCTGAAGTTCAGGAATGTTCAGTTCCAGAATTGTGGCTCAGCCCATCAAAAAGAAATGAATCATCTAGAAATGGAAGTGACAGATTCATGCTCAGAATATTTATACCACGGTTGTGATTGATACATGAATTTAGACAGTTTGGTTTGTAGATTTGCCAATGCTATTTCTCTGTCATCAGTTTGGTGTTTATGTTCATTATTACAGAGCATGAGGTGTATTCCTGAGCACATAGTGACCTCCTGTTAGCAGCTGTGTCTGAGAAATTTGCTACAGATTATTCGGATTATTATTAGCTCTCTTTTCAACACCTTTTATTCTCAACGGGGGAAGTTCTTTTAAAATGTTATGTGGGAAGCCCGCCCCCAGCTAACAGTAAACAAATGACTTGCAGGGCACATAGCTGGTGTGTGCTAAAAACCCCCAATGAATTGTGCATGTGTTGAGTGAAGCAGCTAGCTCCCGTCATTCCAGGCAGCAGAGCAGTCCCACCTGGCGCGCTGCCACAGCTCCAAACTTCCTCAGTCGAAAGCCGCCATGAGTGTACACTGATAGACATGGAACTACATGGATGAAATCCTGGATGAAATCCTGCTCTGGATGAAATCCTGCTTCTGCTGAAGTCAGTGACAAATTTCCCATTGATTTTTTGGAAAGCATGCACCCAGCCTGTTTTATGTGTGGATCTCCTGAATTACATGATGCTAATGTTTTACCTTGCACACACTGAAAATGGCACCCTGTATTTGTAGTCTCTTAATAAACACCAGGTTAGGTCAGCTTGTACACTACAGATCCTACAAATTCAGCAGACAATTTGCCAGGTCAACAGACTTGTACTGACTTGGGCAGTAATACCTATAAAAATGTTGGGGTCTGTCTATGCCTGTATCCTACTTCCATTAATTTTCCAACTAGAACAAGCTCAAAGTTTGTTCACCGCCACTACTAGGACCACTTAGAGACATTCACTTGACCCACTTAAAAATAGATTCAAAGCTTGTCCAAGTTGAGAAGGAATTGAATTGTAGCTGCACGATTCTGTGCTGACGTTGGAGATGAAGTGTCTCGACAAATGGTTGGAGGTCAGTGAGTTTGCCAACACTGTAGCTTTGCAGAGCCCATTGTTACCCATGTTGATTTATATCAGTCAAGCCATGATCTAAATTACTCCTCCATTCCTTGGAAAAAGGCTCCTGGCCTGGAAGTAGTCCCACCTGTACAGACAATAGTCCCAATGTAATTTCGTGGCCTTCTCTGGAATTATATCCTGGGTGAGCCAACAGGAATGAGTTGCTTAGGTATGATAGGCACAACAGGCAATAAAAGGTGTATACAGGGAGAGGCACAAAAAAGCCTACAGCTTTATGAGACAGCTTCAAGAGTAGTATTTGTCTAACCCAGAGAAATGAATTGAAGGCTGTCAGGAGCACAGAAGGACGTTTGCAGTGGCAGCAAAACAGAAAGACAAACAATCCAACCAAGGCTTTTGATCTATCAAAAAAGAGAAGTCTCATGAAGAGCAGATGAACAAAACATATTTTTTGTTTCCTTTCCTTTTAGCACTGAAAAGCAAGGAAGATTTATAGATGCCTGACTGGTATTTTCTTTATGATGAAATGCACCAAGAAATACTTTCAATACTGGTTTAATGAAAACACTACGGTTTTCTTTATTTTACAGTTTGGACTGTGTTTGTCTTTTGTTCAATTTTCCAGCATAACTTTTTTGTTTAGGGGTGATGGGTTTGATGGTTTGTTCCCCACCCTGAGAAGTTAGATCTACGAGCATTTAGCTGTTGTTACATTAATTGTAACAACAAAAAATCAATAGTTAAACCAAAATGGGATGTTAGTGTATAATGGTATTCAGTAAATACACTAAACAGGGAAGCTGTCCTCTTTTTGGATGCCACTTATGTCTGGTAACTATAATGAGCATTTCTTACAAAATGCTATGGAGTGCTAGGGATGAAGTAAAAAGTATAACTGACTTAGCTCTAAAGTTCAGGTGTGATATCAGTGGTGATCTATGAACAGCATTTCATTCAAAATGAACATTGATTGAAAATAAAATGCAGTCCATAATGTAAAAATATTAATGCTGGAGCTGGTAGAAGGTCTGTAATTATTGCCACCTCAATTCATTATTTTTTAGATACAGTGCTGATCATATTTACTTCAGAGAGGTTATTTTGTTACTATCCTTCTTTAACAGCCCTGGCCTCCGTCAGATTAAAAAAAAAAAAATCAACAAAAAGACCCAACCAAAAAAGCCTTAGAACAAATCTTTTTTAAAAGGAGCTTCTCCAAAAAGGGAGCTGCTATAAAAAATGAAATATACCAAAGCTTCTCATATGTTGTAGATGGAAGTATTGTGGACTTATTTAAGGGAAAGATAATTAAAATAGAAACTTCTTGAATACACCACCTCAATTATTCTATTAAAAATGATGACTCATCTAAATAATCTTTACTTCATTTATAAATAATCAAGGTTATGATGTGCTGAAAAGAAGAAGAAAAATTTCAAGTTTTGCATCCCAATTCGTGTAATTAATTCAAATGAAGAATTACAAAGACCTCTTTTGAGCTGTAGAAAACAAATACTGTAAAGATAAAAGCAGAAATAGCAATCCTGAAGTATTGCTAGGTAAGTGAGGCTAGATTGAGCAATGGTCTTTGTTTCCTCAGTTTGTCACAAACTCTTAGTATTGTTTAAACAGAGGGAATATTGGGCATTGTTTTCTCACTTCTTCAGAGATGTACATGGAAATGTATCCTGGACAAGGGCTTGAGCAGTGCACTCCAAAGGGCACTCCCAGATGTTGGGGTGTGGAAGAAAATGTTTTATGTATCATTAATTACATATTTTTTTTAATTGTGCTTATTTCACCTTTATCCCATTCAATTTTCATTTCCTTTTAAATCTATGTTTTTATAATGTAAATAATATGTTAGTAAAGTAGCACATGAACATTATTTACAAATATAAATATAAGGGATGCATATTCAAAAAAAGTTTACTGCTAGCAGTGCGAGATCAAAAACTATTGATCTGGAGAGCAATTATCCACATGACGGGTCCACAGTAGATATGATCTGTGATCATACAATTGTCTAGTGCTATTGATCATGCATGGTTACATGAGGAACGGGTGCAAATGGAATTAAATCAGACTCAGTGCTTGGAGAGTTTACAGAAAGCCTCCTGCTCGTTTTTGGAAGATAAGGCTAAAGATGTTAGGGAGGTGATAGGAAGATAGAATGCAACTCAGAAAAATGAAACAAAACAGTTGTAGGAAAAAAATAATCCAAATAATCAACAGTGACACAAGAAATCTGTAAACCAGTTGTGCAGATAGGGAGGTATTAGATAAGGGAGAGGGGATTGAAATTTGAAACAAAGCAGCACAAATGGTCAAAAGGATTTTGAGTAGTACTGTGGATACATGCATTATGGAATAGGAATTAATCATTTATGTTGACTTGGCTCCAGTATGGCTCTGTCTGGAAAATTGCATTTTTCCCAGAATATTGCTGTGTCAGAAACCTGTGAACACCAAAATGGAAGGAGTTTAGGACCAGTAAACTACTATGGGAAAGATCACAGTTATGAGATTATGTATAGAAATTGAAAGATTTATTAAAAAACACCTTTCTTGCCAAAGAAAGGAGGAGAAGCAGACAAAGGAGAATAGGGCGAGGTGAGATATGGCTTAAAACATTCTGAGTGGCTCAGTGAAGAACAGAAGGAATGAGAGAAGTGTTAAGCAAAGAAGAATAATGATAGCGTCTATGTAAAATTCTTAATGACAACAGGATGATGATCAATTGCTTACATTTTCATAACATTCCCGGTATTACATGTTTTCCAAGAACATAAAGAAGATATTTCAGAGTTTGTTTCAGAGATGGACAATAGCTGAAATAGCACAGGTTTCTGAGGTCAATAGGGAGTCTGTCTTGGTACTAGATTATTTTATGTTTTTGGTTGTGGTGTTCTGGGAGGAAATATATGAGACATAAACACTGAAGTTATTTAGATGATGGCTCCATGTCATGCAAGGATGACAGAAGCACTCAGTCCATTCTTACGGATGTGCGGGCACACTGGGATGGTGGGTTATGGCAGTCTGTGGGTACTGAGACTGCCTGGAAATGCTTCTGTATAGTGAGGAAAGAGGTCATTATCTAGGGGCTTGCTACAAATAAGGTGAAGCACCTGTGTAATTGTTTGGTAGGATCAGCACAATTATTTTTTGCATAGGGAAGTGTTTTCCCGATCAGATTCAAGGTTGCTTTTTATTAAAGTCAATGATTTGTCTTTCCTTGCCCTCGAGAAGTTCACTTTTTAAACAGAGCGGTTGAGTCCTGATGTATTTTTCAGCATGAAGTACAATTGATTTAAAATATAAAATGAACAACCCTAAGTGAAGCATCTTTATGAAATGACGTAACCCTTTTGTACTGCATTTAAGTCATGCTAGTTCTTTTATTGCACAACTCTCCACAGAGCTGCCCCAGAACAGTTATCATATGGTTTGAAGGTCTTGTGGCTTTTGTAATGTACTAGACAAATGTAGACATCAATCAAACCTAATTTCCTTCTGCAAGTAACTTCTTCTTATCCCTCTAAATAAAAATCTGCCACAAACACACCGCAAAACAAATCAGCTTACCTTCTGCAGTCATTCACCAAAGTATGTCTCACTGAACTGTTACTCTAATGCACATCCCAAGATCCTGGTTGTCTTCTGTCATTATGTTGCATATGTTGCCTGTGTCTTAATTGGCTTAAAAGACTTTTCACGACCTAAAATGACAAGACTCACATTGACACAGTTCTGAACTCAGAATGCAGATAGCTAACCACAGGAAATTTAAACATTTAAAAAACTTCCTGCTGTTGACATGATCAGACACTGGAACAGGTTGCCCAGGGAGGTTGTAGAGTTGTTCCTCCTCAGAGTTGTTCAGAACCAGAGAGGACTCAGACCTGAGCAACCTGCAGTGGAACACCTTGATTTGAATGAGGGAGGTTGGCCTGGATGATTTCCACAGTCCCCTGCCAACCTCAGACCCTCTGTGATTCTGTGAAAAAAGCCAAGTATTTCCAGCAAACAAATGTTCTGTTTTACATGTTGTGGTATTTCTCAGTTTCTGTATGATCTCTGGTCTTTTACATCTCTCTCACTTAAATTGTGTGCTTTGCGCTATCTGAAAACCTTTCTATATTCACTTTAGATTACTAGCAGCAGCTAAGCAATGGTCAGAAGACGATTGTGTTATATACACAGAGTCTTCTTTAT
The DNA here is from genome assembly GCA_013396995.1 of Dicaeum eximium. Lineage (NCBI taxonomy): Eukaryota > Metazoa > Chordata > Aves > Passeriformes > Dicaeidae > Dicaeum > Dicaeum eximium. The sequence continues at coordinate 490,660 of VWZP01002958.1, read as the reverse complement.
TGACTGTCTAGCAGAGAAACATTAGTAAAGAACATTCTTAAGGGATATTTTGGATGAAAGAGCAGTGCAAAGACAAAGTGATATAATCAAGTGCTGACCTCCATTTCACTGTGTGTTAGAGACTCTTTTGTGTGTCTCAGGATTTCAGAAGGAGTAAGAACATGAGAGGTGACAGTTGGATTTAAATAAATTAAGTAATAATGCATGCATTTTATGTAATGCAATTAAAAGAAACAGGTTCCAATTATTTTTTTCTTGCATTGGATTGAAAAAGATGCAGAATGGCAGTACTAAGAATCATTTGCATGGGAGTACATACTTAAACTGAATTCCCACTGCAAGTCTTCAACCAGGATCCAAATGCTTTGTTTCCCAGTGCTCTTCAGGCAGTTTCCCAAGCCCACAAGCCATTTCAAAAGAAGTCCTTTTGTTATGACCCACATGCCCTCAGTCTGGATGTGTAAAGGAGGTTTCCAGAATTTCAACCTGAGGTGCCAAGTCCACATTGTCACGATTAAACTGAATTATGGAATTATATTTTCTTAGAAGAGAAGACCTTGTGCCTTTCAAAGTTGTATACGTTCAGGAGATCTTAAGATTCCTTGCAGATTTTAGATATGTCCTCCATTATGAACCAAAATAATGAAATGTACAAGTGAACGGGACCCCTCAGACTAAGTCCACAAGGAAAATACTCTGCCTGACTGAGAAACCTTTTTCTTTCACTGTAACCTCAGGCCAGAATGATCAGGGAATATCTCGATACCTGAGATGGATAATGTCTAACATTTCAAAGCATGCACCACATAAGTAATGCATACTTCTTTTTCATTTTCCATTTGTGTCCCCATACTCTTGCCTGTTTATAACTAACCTTCCTATTCTGCAGATCCAGGAGGTATCACATTTATCCTTTTCCTGATTTACAGGACAATATTTTGAGGGAGTATTAGCTTCAAAGGGTAATGAATGTGTGAGAGTGTGAATCTTGAATTTTGAAAGCTGGATAGAGAGGAAAACTATAAATCATTGTTTACTAGGGGTCAAGTTGGCAGAATTGAATTGTTGTACATATGGCTGGAAGCAGCTGGTGTACCAGTCATGAAGGAGGCATTGGCTCGCCAACTGTTACTTGAATTAGGTATTACACATCCCTGTTTTGTCCAGCACAGATGTCATGGAGACACAAAAGAAGATGCATACCTTGTAGCAAGTGAGGGAAAGGGGGAAATGTATACACCCAGAAGCTTTGTTTGTCCTACTGCATACAGAATGAATTGCCTAATGTGTCTTTTTTCATTCTGAGAAGTAAGGAATAATACTCCCATTTTGCAGGCAAGAAATTTAGGTGCAGCTGCATGAGGTCACCTCATCAGACTTCACTGGTTATGTGCTCCAAACCAGGAGAGTAAACCCCAGAGTCCCAGATTACTGTTGGAACCACTTGATGAACCACAGGCTAGTGTCTCAGTTGCATGGTAATTCTGTCCAGTTCTACTCAAGTCCCATGCTTGGGGTGGTTTTCCACATAAGTGTAATGACTTTTCAGTGGTGTTGTTCAGATCTGAGCTGATAGATGCCCCAAGAACTTTGTTGAAAACTGTCTTTGTGGAAAACCGTTGTATTTATAAATGGGGACTATTAATTCTTTCTAAAGGATGAGTTTGTCCACTTAACCTATTGCTAGTGCACTTTGAATATTTCAGTGCCTGCTGTGAGTTAGTTAATGGGAAAGGTCAGTCAGCACTTACTACCATTAAAAACTCATTTAGATCTGCTGATCCCCTTGATGGTGCTTTGGTTCTCATGGCACACTGGGTTTTATACTCCTTTTCAGTGTTTGGAACCAGGGGTGTTTCATTTCTCCTTTTGAAAACTACTAACAGCCCTCAAAGGATGAGTTATGTGCCGTGGTGCACGTATATCATTGCTGCTACACCTGAACTGCTCTTGAACCTCACTCCATATTCCTCGTATTCTTTTAACTCTTACCAAGTCTCTGGAAGGGTTTTGGTGTGGCTGCCACACAACTTTGTTAGCTCCTTGCCAGCTTCCAAACTAACCTTCAGATACCCTGCATATCATTCCTGGGGTCAGCTAACGACAACCCAGGTTCAGGTATTTAAAGGGAATCTGGTCTGCGTTGTGCTGTCAGCAGACAGGAGGGGTACAGGCTGTAGAAAGGTATAGCCACAGTATTTCCTGTCTGTTTGGGTTAGTGGGTTTTTTTCCCTGCTGTATGTTTTTGAAAAGCCATTTGCTAAGAGTGACAGAGAGGTGTAATGATGAGACACATTTGTGAACTCTTCCGGGTTAATCAAGCGTGCAAGTTACCACGAGGGCAATATAGACTATTCCAAATTCATACATATTCAGGGGATCTCTATGGCTTGAAGAAATGTCTGAAAATGTGTTTTTAATCATGCAAATACAGTTCTGTAATGACCATATGAATCCACAGTTTCTGTGAACCTGAAGAGTTAGGCTTTCTATCTGGTTACCAGAAATTTCCTTGTGTATTCCCAAGAGAAAGGCATAGTTAATATAGGATATCTGTTTGCTGCTGAGCTGACCTTACTCGGCGTTACAAATCAATAAATTGCAGACAGACATTTCTGTGTCACCTTTCTCAGGATATGAATTCTCCTACTTGCATGAGCATTTCTATTTTAGAGCACTGTAACCTACACAGGCATGTAAATACTGCAGTCAACACCACAGTACCTCTTCCTGAAAATGTGGTACAGGCACTAATACCTGCTGTTTCTGCTTTGTTCACTTGTCTCCTCTGCATTCAGGGAGATGTGGTCTGCTTGGTTCTTGCACATTCTGTTGGAAAAGTAAGGTTAGAATTTCACACTATGTGAAATATTCAAGCTTGTGTCTGATGCTGTGTATTAATCATAGCATATTGATATAATTGGCTATATTAGGAATATTGGTGTGTGTCTTTTTTATTTCTTGACAGAATGTCATACATTATTATTAATAAAAACAATAATAAAAATCTTCATTCAATTTCCAGCAGAGAGGAAACTTTCCTGGTTTTGCCATTTTCATCTGCCATGTGAAAGATAAATAAAAGGAAGATCTAAACCTAAATTAGTAATTAGAGGGAAACCCAGTAATGTGACTACCTTACGTGCATTTTTAAGTGCGTATTTTTTCATCTATTTTTCTCTTTT